>CM034151.1:182043452-182078018 GCA_019776745.2 Taxus chinensis
ATTGAAATACCATTACATATACTCAGCTTGTGGAGCGTAGGGATCCACCTCTGCCTCCAAAACAGGGACCTAAACCTCATTCCTTCATCAAGTATTGAGTCCACTTCGCAGCTCCTGCCTCTTCTCAGTAGACATAGCCAAGAGTTGACCATATGTAATATTTGCATGCCTTTTGGACAGATCTTATAAGATGGAGTATGGTCCTTGTCCCTGTGAAATCATAAAATCCTGCACACCCAACTTTTTTCTCCTATGTTTCTTACTAGTTTCTCCTTTCATCTTCTTAGGATCATTTCCATCTTGATTATCTTTTTCGTTTTTCTTTTTGTTACAAACACATCTACTTCATTATTTATGCTCTTATCTACTACATCAAAAGAATTCATAGGGGTTTTTCCTTTATCATTATCTCTTGTACCAGATGTAGAATCTCTATCTGGATAATTATACTTATAATGACCCTTTTTATAACAACCATAACATACAACTTCAGAAATATTTATTTTTGGACCTCTATCTCCTCCCTGAGAACTAAATTCCTTTTCGTGAAGAAGATTAATAGTTAACTAGCCCATCTTCCTGAGCAGGTCTTCATACTCAGTAGATGTACTAGGAGAAATATTTGTGCTCACCGAGAGTGGTTGTGGATTCTGGACCAAAGGTGCTAGTGTAGGCTCTACTTTAGCAACAATTTCTTTGGGCTCCTCTTCCATGCTTTCTTCTTACCTTCTTGCAATCTCCTTTGCTTGTTCAATGGTAGTTGGGTGGTCATAATTCACTCGTTGTCTCATCTTTGGCTTCATCCCAAGAATGAAGTGCTTATAGAGGAGATTATCCATGCCATTCATCAACCCATCCGCTAATCCTTCCTTCTCAATCTGGGCATCGAGCTTCCTCCTTAGCTCTAGAACACGAGCATGATAATCTCTTATCTTCTCTTTACCTCCTTGGGATAGCTTTATGATATCGATCATGAGATCTACATATTTCTGTTGTTCACCAAATTCTTCAAAAAAACTTTCAGTTAATAAATCCCATGAATTTTTCACATTATCACCTAGTGTTTCAAACCACCTAAGGGTTGAACCATCCAAAAAGGTAGGAAAAAATTCAGTCCATTGTTCCCTTCTTATGAGGCCATTACAAATGCAAGATCGTTTAAACTCTTGAATGAAAGAGGAAGCATCTTCATTAGATTGGGCTGAAAAATAGGAATCTTCCTCATTTTCAAAAGTAACCACAGTGAAATACCAACCCACAAGTATAATCAACGAGACTTATGTGCACAAATAATTGGAATCACTATAATAGAAAGTGACTTTACACCTTTTTACAGTAAAATAGAAATGACCATGATAACCTATGGTAAAACTTGACTTACTGCGGTAAAAACTGACTTTACTATGGTAAACATTATTTACGGTAAAAATGAAGTTATTGGGGTAAATACTATTCATGGTAGTAAATGAAGTTACTGTGGTAAATACTATTCACGGTAAAAGTGACTTTACCATGGTAACTCCTATGCATAGTAAAAACAAGGTTACCCTCCAAATGATTTCTGACTAAGTGGGAATATCTCTCCAGAAAATCTACCATTGAGGAATGGTCCCGACAACGAAACCAAAATGTCATCACCAATCCGGCACTATGATAATTCACCACCGGGAACTACTCGTGCTATGATTATTTACTAATGCACATCCTTTAATTTGGTGGATTTAATCTGGAAACACAACAACAAACATAACACAAGAATACCATAGACTATGATACGAAGGAATGATGAAAAATCTGAAAATATAGGTGTAAATTATAATATCAACATGAAATTGTTACAATCTCACCCATGAGGTACTTCAAGTGTTACTGACTTCACTTTCCTTCCAACAATAACTATGGTAGAAACTTCACAATGGATTCTTTAACACACCTTATAAATGATGGCTTCCTTTACACACTTACTCATACAATATTTCTCACTACTTATCTCTATGTTAAATGAGGAGGGGTGGCCTCTTTATCATTTCTAAGATAAGATAAACCTAAAATTTTGCATTTACATGTAGGCTTATCTTCTAAGATAAGATAAACCTTATCATCTCACATGGGTTCCACCTTTTTAGATTTTTTCACAAATAAAATACACAAAATATTTATGACATCACTCTTTGTCTTTATTACAAATATAATATTTTAATTCCTAATCATGTAGACCCTACTTCTCTACTTACCCCAACTTTGACATTTTAACATTACAGGACCATTTATGACAAATATTTACTTTTTACCACAACATTCCTATTATACTTTGACTGTTACCATACTCTACTTTATTGGTGGCACCGTACTGACGGCGCTGTTATCTTCTATCGGACGCTACTACTAATTATACTTAACAACATCCTATTCCTAATACATACATTAATGAAATAGAAATTACGGAGGAAAATTTTAGTGTTGACAGATGCACTGTAAGATATTTTGGCTGGACTGGATAAAAGGATTAGCTGTTTCTGGTAGACGTAGCCCATTTTGGGTGAACCACATTAAATTTGTGTCTCTGTTTTATTACATTCATTTCTATTTTACATTTTCTGCATTATTCATTGCATGCTTGTTTTTCTATATAATTGGTATAATCCTAACATTTTCAACGTTTTTGTAAAAAGGTCAAAAAATCATAAAGTGACCCACAACCCTGATCAAACAAAAGGGAGAAAGCATATTAAGCCCGATAGAAAGTCAAGGCAGGGAAGCAGGACATCAGGGAGATTTGAGAATTTGAGCATTGTTTTCAGTAAGGGCTTAAAATTAAAAATGACCGTACCCCTTACCCACACAAGGAAACAAAATTCAAATACTAGCCACGAAAGTCGAAAGGCGTCAAAGTAGGGAGCGGGCTGGTGGAGAAATTTTTTTTTTGAGCCCGCATTGAAAAAAGCTAAAATTATAAAAGTGACTCGCGACTCTGTCTCCACTCAAGTAAGGCCACGTGTCAAGGATTATATCAAAAGTAGAAGGGCGGACCAAAAATGTAAAAAATGTCAAATCTCTATAAAGTCACAAAATGCAAGAGGCATCCTCCATGCTCGCTCCAGTAAATTTCTCTCGCGTGGATGGCTCTGGTTTAAATTTTCAAAGGCAAGATGAATGGTTCAAATTCAAAGTTACAAAATGAGTGTAACGGCTGTATTATGAAAATTCTTGTTTCACCCACCATTGGAATTTCTTCGGGAAATAAGAATCTGAATGGATGTGAATGATTGAAAATATTGTAAATTGTTTCTTGCTAATAAAGAAGAAGTTGTAACCATCTCTTGTAAGATATTTAATGGCTTCTTCATGCCATTGTAAGGGTTGGTGATTGATCTTGAAAACTCAAGAGTATATTTTACTTTGAGAGAACAAAGGAGATAGCCATTTTTCTTCCATTTCCCCCTTCTCAATTTCCTCCATTTCTCCACTATGTACAATTTCTTTTTAAGCATCAATATAAGAAGAAGGTGTTTCTATCTTTATTTGATGAGGATATTTTAGAAACTTTGAGTTTACAATTTTATTTCGTCTTGTTGCCATTTGCAGGGTTGTTTCTTCTTATAAATGCATTTGTTAAAGTTTCTAACTAATGTGTGTAGGAATCTGATTTTCTACCTACAACATTAGTTCTCCTACCTCTTTTCTCACTCCCCTTTCCCACCTTCATAGAAAATTCCCCCCTTACAGATAACTACAATCATTTTCCGTAGGGTCAGTGGAGTGCCCCTATTGGATCCCCGACCGAAATTCTACCATAGAAATCCATGCTTTCTCGCGCATGCATACATGGCAGCTGCACCGGTTAAGTAGAGGGGCTTAGACTCCCATAGCATTTGCAAAGAATTCACAGGTTTTTCCACCCAACAAATTTCCTCACCAACATGAGAGTAAGTTTAAAATCCCTTTTATGGAAAGAAAGTTATGGGATCTAGTGACTAATGTGGAAAAATGACCCACTAGAAGACAAGAAGCTCATGAAAACCTTAGCTCCTTCTCCCAAAGATCTCAGAAAGCCCTATTAATCCTATTATAAAGCATAAATGATGAATTTCTACTGCATATAGGTCATATGGATTATCCTACAGATGCCTGAAAACAATTAGAAACTATGTATGAATGCAGTCACGTTTCAAAAATAATTAAGCTCATTATGGAATTGTTAACAACTACCATGAAGGGGGAGGAGAAAATTGTTAATTATTTGGAAAATTTTAAAAACATTAAAGCTCAGTTGGATGGATGTAACTGTGAATTATTTCAAGATAAACTACTATATTTTATCATTCAGATAAATATTCATAAAAAGTTCAGACATTACATCTCCATCCTTAACTCTAAATATCAAAATGAGACTAACTTACCTGATCTGGACACTTTTTCTTCTCTGTTAATCCAAGAAGGACATGTAATGAATAATTTTGATTCAAAAGATACTACTACTCAGAAATTGTTCTCTCAGAATCATAAACCCTCTCATAAGAGAAATAATATCAATCCTAATCATAAACCTAATATCATATCAAAACTTAAACCCAATCCTAAATCCAATCCTGTTAAGAACAGACAAAATTTTAAAGTGAAATTCAATGGAACATGTAACAAATGTGGAAAGTTTGGTCATAAAGAGTCTGATTGCCATGAAAAATTCAACCAATTTGTTAAAAATAGTAAATTTAATAATCAAAACAAAGATCAAAATCAAATCCAAAATAAAAACCATGTCAATAATGTTGAGCATTCTATTGCCTTGTATATTTCTCTTTCAACTTCAAATGACAATGAATGGGTCCTAGATAGTGGTGCCTCTAGGCACATAACTTGTATTCATGGTATTCTCTCAGATGTTAAATGTGAGGAAAAAATATATCTGGGAGATAACTCCATCATTAGATATGAAGGGTGTAGAAATGTTAAATTGATATAAGGAATAAATAAAAATTTCTTGCATGTTCCTCAATTGAAAAAAAATCATTTGTCTTTCTCTCAGTTAACTAAAAAAAATTGTGAAGTTGTTTTACTGCAAGATAAATTATATGTAAAAGATAATATCAGTAACATTATTTACTCTAGTATTCAGAAAAATGGTTTATATATTTTTGATGGAATTTTTTTCTGAATCTTGTTTTTCTACTTCATCTAGAAATGATCTTCAACTTTGGCATGAATGTCTTGGACATGTAAATTTCAGAAGTTTGTATGAAATGTCTTGCCTAAATCCTATAACAGGTATCCCTAAATTGAAATATGATCATGAAACATGTGAGAGTTGCCTACATGGTAAGAAACATGATGAACAATTCCATGAACCTTGTGATCTAAATTCATCTCATCTATTAGAGTTAATTCATAGTGATGTAATAGGTCCATTTGAAGCTCCTTCTTTCATTGTATCTTTGTATGTGTTGACATTAGCATAAGGTTGTATAGATAATATATCAAATCTAAGCATACATGTAATAAAAGCGGATATTCTACCAATAGAAATATAAAAAACAAGAGATATAAATAAACACCAAATTTAACGTGGTTCGCCCAGTGTGGGCTACATCCACCAAGAAACAAGCCAATCTATTATCCAAAGCTTTCAGAAGATATACAATGAAGATTTACAATCTTCCACACCTCTCACGATGTATATTAATTTATTTCTCTCAAGCTTCTCCTTCTTTTCCAAGAATTCTTTCTCACACCATTATTTTCACAATAATCATTCACTCTATCTTCTAACCCTAGCTTTCTATTTTATAAATACCTTATACAAACTTAGGGAACTTAGCCATGTAAGTACAATCAATAGATATGATTTAATAGTAATATTAGATCTAATTCCCATGATTTAAATAAAACACTCACACACAAGTAACCAACGCCGGTTATCCCTAACCAATGTTAGTTCTTACTTGCCTGACTGATGATGGTCATAGGTGACCGATGTCAGTCCCTTCATGACCAATGTCAGTTGTGTTTTCTAGCAAGTTTAATATAGCATGCTAAACTAAACTAATTGAGCTCCATAACTGAACAATCTCCCACTTGGAGATAAATTACTGCACTATACCTATACAACATCATTCTTGGATCCTTTCCTTAGCTTTGTTTCTTCCTCTTCAAGTCTTAAACTCGAATACCAACAGAAGTGGAGTGTATCTCCAACTTCTCTTTTGTTAATGGATTCATTAGCATATCTGCAAGGTTTTCACTCATATGAATCTTCTCCAGTTTCATCTCCCCATCCTCCAATACATGTCGTATGAAGTGATCCCTCAACATAATGTGTTTCATTCTAGAATAAAACACTAAGTTCTTTACCAAATGAATTGCACTCTGACTGTCACTAAAAAATTTGCAATCATCTTTCTCCTTTCCCAACTCTTCCATGTACCTACTCATACATATCATCTCTTTGTTAGCCTTTGTAGTAGATAAATCCAAAAAAATTTACAATCTTGATATCTAGCTAACTATCGTCCCACCTACTTTGAAAATATATCCAATAGTGCTCCTTCTAGCATCTAGATCTCCAGTCATATTTGAATCAACATAGCCACATAAAGAAATATCTGAACCTCCATAGCATAACTACATGCTAGATGTCCCTCTCAAATACCTAAGTATCAATTGGATTGCTTTCCAATGCTCTTTACCTGGATTGGCCATAAATATACTCATAACTCCCACTGCATGTGTAATGTCTGGTCTGGTACAAACCATATCACACATGAGACTCTCAACTCTTGAAGCATATGGTACTCGTGTCATGTATTTAACCTCCTCATGTGATGAAGGACAATGATCTTTTCTCAATTTGAAGTTTCCAACCATAGGTGTACTTACAATTTTTTAATTATGCATTTTAAACCTTTCTAACACCTTGTAGATATAATCCTCCTGACACAAACACAATTTCTTGTTCTTCCTGTCTCTTTGTATTTGCATGCCAAATATCATTTTTTTAGCTCCTAAGTCCTTTGTAGAAAATATGTGAGCTAGCTTTCCCTTAAGCTCATCAATGTCCTGCACATTAGATCCTACAATAAGCATATCATCCAAATACCATAAAAAAATAATATATATCCCATTTTCAAGCTTCTTGAAATAAACACAATGGTCAGATTCACATCTCAAGTAACCATGCTCATGCATGAAACTATCAAACCTCATGTACCATTACCTTGGACCTTTCTTGAACCCATATAGGCTTTTTTTAACCTGCACACTAATTTATCCTTACCCTTGACTTCATACCCAAGCAGCTATTACATATAAATATCATCATCCAAATCACCATGAAGGAAATTCTTCTTCACATCTAGTTGTTCTAAATGTAAATCATCTACTATAACTATACTCAATACAGTATGAATAGAAGTCATCTTTACAATAGGAAAAAATATTTCACCAAAGTCAATACCTACTTTCTATGTAAATCCCTTTACTACAATTCTTGCCTTGTATCTTTTTTGTCCACCTTCTTCTTCCTTGATCCTATAAACCTATTTTTTCTACAATGTCCTCTTACCTACAAGAAACTTAACCAAATCCCAAGTTTGTTTTTGTTCTAAAGATTCCATCTCCTCATCCATGTCATGTTCCCACTGAATGTCGATCTCATCTTGCATTGCTTATTCAAAACTTTCTAGTTCACCATTATCAGTTAATAATAAATAAGATAAAAAATATGTAAATATTTCTAGAGGTTTACTTACCCTTTGTGACCATCTCATAGAAGTTTGGGGTACCGGAGGCTCATTCTAGACCTCTTAGACATTTTTTTTCCAATTGTGACAGTGACCGACGCGGGTCACCTATAGCTAACATTGTTTCTACTAACCGATGTTGGTTTGGCTCTTATGTAACTGATACCAGTTTAGATGACTGATGCTAGTCAGGGGTCAACCAACACCGATTACTATGTAACCATGTAGGTATGATTTTAAATCTAAGAGTTCATTTTCATTCACAAACTTCTCAACTGGTTCATCCTTGGGTACCAAAATTTGATCTGTGTACATTCTGTTTTCATTTAATTCAATGTCACGACTCCTAATGATTTTATAATTCTGTAAATCCCAAAAAATGGAATCCAAAATCAATAAAACCATAACCAATGAAAGTGCATCTCTTGGATTTTTCATCCAACTTTTTTCTATTTTCCTTATTAATATGCACAAAAGCTTCTAAACCAAAAACTTTAAGAAAAGAAATATCTACCTCTTTTCTGGTCCAAGATTCCTCTGGTATTCCTCCATCTAGTGAACTTGAAGGCCCATTTTTAATCAAATAAATTGTTGTATCAAGTGCTCCTTCCCAAAACTGCAAGGGCAATCCAGCATGTATCCTCATACTTCTAACACATTCCATGATTGTCTTATTCATTCTTTCTATAGCACCATTCTCTTTTGGTGTTCTTGGAACCATCATTTCTCTACGTATTCCATTCACTGAACAATAATCATTAAAAGCCTTGCTACATTATTCACCACTATTTTCAGATATAAGGCACTTTATCTTTGAATTTGATTCATTTTCAACAAGGGATTTCCATATTTTAAGTCTCAAAAACATCAAATTTATGTTTAATACAATAAACCCATACCTTTCTTGTAGCATCATTAATGAAAATAACATAATATTGGGATCCTCCCTGAGAAGCTACTTGGGCTGGTCCCCACACATCTGAGTGTACAAGCTCCAATTTATGATCTTTAGTTTCCCCAACTTTGATAAATTTCACTCTTTTTCTTTCAAAAGACACAATGCTCACAGAAATCAAGATCTAAATCTTTCAAATCTGATAACTTACCCTTAGCCTTTAATATCTACATTCTTTTTTTACTCATATGGCCCAACCGATTATGCCACATGCATGCATCTGAATCTGAAGTAGATAACACTGAAAAGGAATCAATAGCACAGGTATATAAATATAACGTTCCTACCTTCTTACCTCTTACCACAACAAAGGAACCCTTAGTGACTTTCCAAGAGTCTATTATGAATGTAACCATGCAACCAACTTCACCTAGTTTCCCTATAAAAATAAGATTCCTCTTAAGGCTTGGCACATGCCTCACATTTTTCAATACCCATGTATTTTCATTCTGTAATTTTAGATGAACATCCCCTTTACCAATAATACTAAAAGGTTCATCATCACCCAAATAAACATGCCCAAAATTTCCCTGGACATAATTTCTGAAATAACCCTTATTAGGGGTTGCATGGAAAGAAGCTCCTGAATCTAAAACTCATGATTCTATTTTACTATCCAAAGAAAGAATAAGAGCATCTTGTATTACCTCTGCTGCAATATTTGTCCTCTTTATGTGCCTCTTTACCTTTTTTTGGGTGTTGGTTCTCTTTATCCTTTGACCAACAATATTTCTTTTCATGTCCTTTCTTTCCACAATTCCAACAGGTAATTCCCTTACCTCTGGATTTAGATCTTTCATTCCTTGAATTTGATTTCCCATTATTCTTACTCTTGGATCTCTCTTTCTTCCTTCCTCTACTTTGTACATTCAAATAATTCCCAGATGATGATTCCTCTGTACTTTTCCTAAGAATTTCTTCATTCAATATTATACTAACCACATCATCAAACTTCAAAATATTATTAGCAGATGTTGTATTAATAACATCCATTACCAAGTTATCCCAAATATCAGGCAAAGAACATAAAAAAAAGAGTGCTTTCACTTCATCATCAAATGGAATATCAACTGATTTACAACAGATCGTAAATCATTCAAATGACTAAATGCAAATCCACATTCATGCATCCTAGAACTAAATAGTTTCTTCATCAAATAAACTTTATTTGAAGCACTAGTTTTTTCATATAAATTAGCAAGAGATTTCATTAACTCTACCGTAGATGTCGCTTCTGTAATATTGGAAGCCACATATGCTGTCAGGATCAATCTTATAGATCCCAAATCCTTTCGGTCAAGAATCTTCCATTCTTCATCAATCATATTCATAGGTCTAGACTTTTCATCCAATGGTAAGTACAAATCTCTTTGATACAGATAATCCTCAATCGGCATCTTCCATAATAATTTCGATCGTCACACTTATATACCTTGTATTTGTTTTCTTCTACCATTTTTGTAGCTTCCACTCAATCTGAATACCCTCAGTGAGTAAATATCTCAACACATAAAACCCTCAAACAAATCTTTGATACTAGTTGTTGGGGTTAGCACAAGGTTTTACAGATAATATATCAAATCTAAGCATACATGCAATAAAAGTAGATATTCTACCAGAAGAAATATACAAAACAAGATATATAAATCAAGACCACATTTAACGTGGTTCACCTAGTGTGGACTACATCCACCAAGAAACAAATTAATCTATTATCCAAAGCTTTCAGAAGATATACATTGAAGATTTATAATCTTCCACACCTCTCACGATGTATAGTAATTTCTTTCTCTCAAGTTTCTCCTTCTTCTCCAAAAATTATCTCTCACAAAATTATTTTCACAATAATCATTCACTTTATCTTCTAACCCTAGGTTTCTAGCTTATAAATACCTTATACAAACTTAGGGCACTTAGTCATGCAATTACAATCAATAGATCTAATTTAATACAAAAATTAGATCTAATTCCCTTGATTTAAATAAAACATTCACGCTCAAGTAACCGATGTTAGTTAGCCCTAATAGATGTCGGTTCCTACTTACCTGACTGATTCCGGTCATAGGTGATAGATGTCAGTCCCTTCATAGTTGTTGTCGGTTACTGTGTTTTCTAGCAAGTTTAATATAGCATGCTAAACTGAATTAATTGAGCTCCACAGCTCAACAATAGAGTTGATTCATAATGATGTAATCGGTTCACTTGAATTTCCTTCTTATAGTGGATCTTTGTATGTTGTTTTCTTTGTTTGTGATTTCTCTAAGATGACCTGGTCTTATTTTATTAAGAAAAATTATAATGTCTTGTCTAAATTTCAAGAATTTAAAGCCCTTGTTGAAAATGATTCTAATCTAAAAATAATAATTAGAACTGATAATGGAGGTGAGTATTTAGAAAAAAAATTGATGAGTTCTGTGTGTCATGTGGGATTTAACATGATTTTACAAATCCATATTCACCACAGCAAAATGCAATTACAGAAAGGAAAAATAGGATTGTTTTTAGAAATGGCTAGGACTATGATTCATGAATCTAATGTGCATAAGTTTATATAGGCATAAGCCATGAATAATGTAGTCTATATTCTTAATATATTGCCTACTAAATCTCTTCATCAAGCTACTCCTCATAAAGTATGGAAAAAGAGAAAATAAAATATCTCTCACTTGATTATATTTGGTAGTCCTGCTTCTATGTTCATTCCAAAAGTTAAAAGGAATAACTTTGACCCAACCTCTTATTCTTGTATTTTTGTTTGTTATGGTTGTCAAACTAAAGGATTGAAAGTTTATGATCCCTTCAAGCATGATATAGTTAAAAACATTAATTTTCTTGTCTTAGAAAAAATATTATGTGATTTTTCTCATGAACCTTCATCTGTTTCTCCTCAGGTAGAGCCTGGTAATCCTTCTCCTAACATTATGGAAAAAAAATTAAGAGGATAATTATCCTAATATAGATATGGTAGATATTAAGGGGGAGTCATCTCAAACTTTGTTTCATCTGAAGATCCCTAAATGGGATCAAAATTTTGTTAAGGATTTTAATCTTGTTAGTCTTAGAAAGGTAACTCGTAGTTAGCATTCTTATCATGCCTTGATAACCATATATGAGGTTGAATCACAATATTTTGAAGAAGATTATAATTATGATAGATGGATTCGGGCTATGAAATATGAATACAATGCTTTGATTAAAAATAACACTTAGGAACTAGTCCCTCCTCTTGAGCGAAGCATTGTAGGATCTAGGTGGTTATATAAGATCAAATATAACTCTGTAGGAGAAATTGATAAATTCAAGCAAAGGATGGTAGCTCGTGGTTTCACTCAAAAACCTAGTCTTGACTATGTTGATACTTTTGCTCTTGTAGCTAAAATTATTATTGTTACGATTCTTCTTGTTTTGCCTAACCAATATGGTTGGGAGATTCACCAAATGGATGTTAAAAATGGTTTTTTAAATGGTGACTTAAAAGAAGAAATCTACATGTTTCAACCTAAAGATTTTGAAAAACTTGGTAAGGAACTTTATGTTTGTAAGATGAAAAATTATTTGTATGGTCTTAAACAAGCTCTTAGAGCTTGGTATGCTAAAATTAACAATTTCTTTTAGGATCTTGGTTTCACTAACCGTTGTTTTGATAATTATTTATTTTTTAAGTTTGAAAATAATCATATTATCATTATTGTCTTGTATGTTTATGATATTTTAATTTTATTTTTTAAGTTTGAAAATAATCATATTATCATTATTGTCTTGTATGATCTTTTAATTACTACCAGTGATAAAAATTTAATTGTTAAAACTAAAGAAAGGCTAAAACAACGTTTTGATATGACTTATTTAGGATTGCTAAATAATTTTCTAGGCATGGTTATATCTCAAGATCATAAGTCTATTATTGCATCTCGATCTCATTATGTTGTGAATTTACTTAGAAAATTTAACAAGATTAACTACAAGCATATTTTCATTCATATTGAAATTTATGTCAAATTAGATCATGCTTGTGCTAAATTTGATCCTACTCTGTATAGACATCTAGTTGGTAGTCTAATTTATTTGACTATTACTAGACCTGATATCTCATATGCAGTAGGATTTGATTCAATATTTATGCATGATCCTTATGAGGATCATTAGAAAATGGAAAAAATAATTATGAAATATATTAAATGGAAATTTAATTATGGTCTATTTTATTCTTCTTCTAATAATGCACAATTATTTGTCTATTGTGATTCTGACCATGTTGGTGATGTTGCAGATAGAAAATCTACTTCTAGATATGTTTTCAAGTTGGGTGTAGGTGTCATCACTTGGAGTAGCAAGACGCATCCAACAATTTATATCTCTTCTACTAAAGCATAGTATAGAAGTGTTATGGATGTTGTAAAGGAATCTATGTGGCTGAAAATACCAGTGGATGAACTACATATGGGTGTCAAAGGGAGCACTACTCTTCTATGTGACAACCAGAGTTGCATTTTTCTTTCTAAGAATCTAGTTTAGCATAAAATAACAAAGAATATAGATGTTCATATGCACTTTATATTAGAAAAATTCCTAAATGGTGATATTGATCTCAAGTTCTATTTGACTGAAGATCAAGTTCCAAATATCTTCACAAATCCATTATGTTCTGTAAATTTCTACAAATTTTGTGCCTTGTTCGGCTTATAGGAGTTTTTATTGAGGGGGAGTGTGCATGAGAATTCCACCTCTTAACATCCTATTGTAAACTTCCAATACTTCCTCCATTTTGTAATAAGTGAATAATCACAGTGTGAGTTTACTTTTAAATCCCAGCGAAGCATTAGTTATGTGTATGCCTTGGTTTATAAAAGGCTCCATAATCTGATATAATTCTTCATATATAAAGTATTGGTCCTGAGAATTTTTGTATGGGAATATCTATATGATTTCCCTTGTTTACATGCTATCATGAATCATCACTGATGATTTATGGATATGTAAATCCTTTTGTAGAAAAAGGTAATTTGAGATGTTCTATTTTTTTTTCACTTAACATTAAGGGAGGTGTTGGGGTGATGATGTCAAGTGTGATATCTACCAATTCTTTACACCCCATATTATTTTAAATTTTATTCATCAAAATTTATTATTATGGTCTTCCATATTTAAGAGTGAAGCACCACTACCAATTCACCCACCCTATATTGATTAGGATGATCCCTCTCAGGATTGGCTATGAGCAATGTTTACATTGGTAACAAATTGATATCAATAGATATATCATATTGGAAATATAATTGATTATATTGTATTGTATTTAATGGCTGTGAGAAACAGCTGGGCATTAGTCCGCGAGACCAAGGACTGAAGTGGAAGTGTTGGGTAAAAGTTGTATATGAAATTATTAATACATGTAGTGCTTTATGACAATGTTTTTTTTCCTTTATGTTTCCCCACTATAAATCTAGTGTTGTTGTCTCCTTGTATTTTATTTTCTTTCAGATTTTGTTATTACATTGTGTAAACTGTTATATCTAAAAATCTAAATCTATGTTTAATCTAACTACACATCGTAATCTATAATCTTCATAAATTTATATTATGGATTTATAATTAGTTTATTAAACCTTCCTTATAAATCATGACAAATTTATAGTCAAGTAATCAAACAGTATATTATCAATTCCTTATACATTGTTTTATATCCCCATGATAACGCATAAGAAAAGAATTAGCATAAAAAATTTATAAGAAAACCTTACATTACCGAACACCTTCCTAACTTTCATTCCCCTAAGTAATAATTCAAACATTAATACTTATAGGATTTAAATCAATACTAACAGACAATTTCATTGATAAGCTCATATTCCACAATGATAATAGGTTCTTTTAGTTGTATTATATTATTAATATTTCTAGATAATAGCTACAACTTTTCAAGTTTTTAACGAAGAGTCTAAACTTGTATGTTCTCGAGAGAGAGAGAGAGAGAGAGATAAATAATTCAAGATTTTATTTACCTATCAACATCCAAAACACCCATATCATAATGACATTGATTATGCACTATCAATCTATTCATTGATAACGAAATGAGAATAGTGCCTGAAATACCAAGGAGGGATGAAAGTCTCATATTTAAACAATCACAATATATCAATGAAAACCCAGTTCAATACACCCAAGAAAAGTGAGAGATGAAATTAAATCATTTTATACATGTTTCCATATCTTTCTCACACCTAAACAATAATAACAAAATGACTTGGAGATTTCAATAGAAGCCCGGATCAATTTCACCCAAGTAGGGAGAGAACATTTTAATAGATATTAACAAAAACCCATAAGAAGCTAGGTGGTATTCTCATAATCAAAGGATATTTTAAAACCATTTGATACAAAACATCCAGCTCCAATAAATCCTTTGAGTTTAAATGAGCTTTTAACCATTAATGGTGAGCTCAAACGAGCTGGAATAAAAATCCAAACAAAAGTAGATTTCAGGTTTTCATATTAAACATACCCATTTTACGAATATTTAATACAAATCTGAATAACATTTACTCAAATAATACCCATAACATTATACAAGTTTTCCTTTCCAAATTTTTTGTTAAAAACAAACATAAAATCAGTAAAGATTTAAAAACTTATTTTCAAGAAAATGATTTAACAACATATCTCTAAAGAGCCATGTTAGCTTAAAATATGCATTCCATATTTCTATTCAAACCCAAAAAATAGATTTTAACAATCATGCCCACTATTTCCTGATTTATAAATCGATTAAAAACCAGAAACGTCTTCCCATATTTTGAATTAAAAACAACAAGAACGTGAGTAATAAAACCCCATGTTTGTTTTCCCTTATGTTCATTTTCCAACTTGCTTGAAATCTGCAACTTTGAATTCCCAACAAAAACGCCCAATAGTTTCCAAACATAGATAATTAATATGAATTTTCCATTAAAAAATCTCCTTCAATGCATGTGAAATCCAAAAACAAACTTCAAGAATAATCTCCAAAAAACATCATGTAGAGCTCAAACCATAACTATAACAACCTAAAATTTGACACTCAATTTAGAAGTATTTGTTTTTAAACCAACAGACCTTCCTCTGCATATATAATTCAGGTAGCTAGTTAAGCTAATTAATTCATCAAGTATTATTATCTTAACAGCAAACATACATTCCCATACATAATTAAATCAAATAAATAGCCAAGGCTAGCGTATGCAGCATTTCATAATTAATTAATACACCCTATAACAATGTGGTAAGGGTTGATATATCCTTGATCTCCATGACAGCCCTTAACATTTTTTATAATGTTCTTACTTATCCTCATTTGGTTTCAGCACTCTACGGTAGTGAGAACATGTGACTGATCCTCCAGTGTCTAACTAGAGTTCCACTTAGTAAATTCCATCATGCATCCTACACTTTGGGATTTGAGGAATCACATTGATTAGAAAATGTACCCAACAAGCACATTATTTTTCCCAAAAGTTTCTAGTTGTACTATGTACACTTAGTATATATGAGTACACAACCCATCTAAACTTGTCTTCCCATCACCTCACTATTGTCTCATCACAGTTATTTAGATTTATTAGGCTTAAGTAGATGAACCTACTATGACTCACTTAACTCATAACATGTTCGTTCACACAAGCTCAAAGTACCCCCAATGCCCACTATTGGTTAATGTACGATAGAAAATCAGCACATGACCTTCTTCGCATTTGACCTCTCGAGGTCGTACCGAGACAGCCGGTGTGGAATGAATGTGAGTGCAGTGACGGGGATTTAGCTAATTGGGAAATCTTATATCTTTAACATGCAATATCACAATCTGCGAGTCTAAGGCAAAGAATGCTCTCCTAACTTGAAGTGGTGTAATGGATTGATCTGATATGATAGCTTCTCATAGACTCCAATCAATATTGAGCTCTGCTGAGATTATGTTTGTTGGTTGTTGAACACACGGAAAATGACTTGTAGGCACCTCATATGGATTTCCAGACAAGGTCATGGAAGTAAGAATGGGAGACGTGGTCGATCCACAGGGATTTATGTGCAATTTTCTGGTCTAGTCTAGAAAGTCTTAACCTGATTGGCTATTATGTTTAGTAAGAAAAGTTGTGCAATAATGTATAGTGGAAGTGGTGAAGATCTGAATACCAATGTATGCAAACTAGTGTCAATGTCTAACTAGTTATCAGGCCCATTGGGTTGTGGGACCTGAGGATCACAACCAAAGACTCATGGAGGTTGTGGCCCTTAAATGGTCATGCGTGTAATCAAACCCTGTTGCCAAGAGTAGTCCAATAATCGTAAGCTTGATTATTAATGATGTTTAGCATATTTAGTTGTTCTATTTTCTCAGCAAAATTTACAGGTGTACGTAAGACTGTCAAACGTAAACTTGTATCAATGTCAGTTATCAATATCGGTCCATTGGGTTGTGGGACCAAGGGATCACAACTGTACGTATTTTCTTGTTGTGGACCATTGATGGTCATACGGAATGAAATGAAATGTCTTTAATAAGAAAACTAATTACTAAAAGAAATCTAATCTATGTTTTTGGAGTTTTCACAATATATCGGATCAAAGCAATAAAATCAAACTAATCTATCAAAAGAAATATTTTTTTATCTTTTCTATTTTTTAAGCAATGCATTATAGTCTAATGAATAAACTAAAGACAAGTAATCAACCGGATGTATTTGTTTTCTTGTGCGGATATGTGAATCTAACCTAAAACAAATAGCCTAATTCAATCAAAAACCCTTCAAACCCTACCTTAGAGGTGAAGAAACAATCATGACCCTGAAAGGGCTATTGTTCCCCACAACTTTCCTGGTAATGTTAAAGAGGAAAATTTCTAATGATTTGATCTACTTATGATTTCCTAACCTATTGAAATGAATGATTTTCTACTCTATTTGACATGTAATTGAAACTATGATTTGAAATTTACAATTCAACAAATAAAGTAAAATAAAACACAATTCCAACCTGGATAAGCAAGAGCTTTGGCGAATCTAGTTGTACTTGTATTTGTCCCCTTAGTTTGTTCCTTTCTTTCTCTAAGTGTTCATATGATTCCAAGGGATTGGGAATGCAAGAACAGAAGTAGGAGGATGGTGCTTGAGTAATGGAAGCTTGAAGGCAGTCTAGATGTAATGCAAGTAGAAGAGAGATAGAATAAGAGATATGAGCTTTGTTATGCAATTCCATCAAGATTGTGGCAGCAATACAATGTAAGATACACAAAATTCTTGGGCATTTTGCTTTAATACAAGCATGGAATATATAAGAATTGGGGTTGGGATGTGCCTTCGTACACAAGGCAAGAAGAGGTAGTTCCAACTAACTAAAGCACGTGTAAAAATATAAGAGGGAAGGAGAACCAAGCAATCAAAACTATTTTTAGAAAAATTGGCCCACGGATGCATGCTAAAAGTGAAGTTAAGTGAATCGTCGCATGTTAAAACATGCATGACAGAATCTGGAAAAATCATTCAGAATCACTGCCCTGCGTAGGGCGGCAGTCTCAGGACCTCCGCTCTATTTTGGGTGGCGGTTTCAAAACCACCACCTAGGCAAGGTAGTGGTCCAAGCACTAAATCCCAAAACATGTGCAGAAAGAGTCAGAAATATGGAGAAAGCATGGGAAGGCTAAGTAAATATTTCTTAGCAACAAATATACACTACGGATTGGTTTTGGAGCTTGAACACCTTGAAAGAACTTGAATCATCATTGGGGACTTTTTTAACCATTTTCTGAAAATGTAGCACATGCAATTTTGGGTGCGTACAATTACCTTAGGGAGGCCTTTCTACTGCTAATAGGTTTTGTATTAGGCAGCCGATAGGCTACTCATAGGCATCCTACATCGTGCATTTGGTACAAAATTTCTTGCTAGTATTGTAATCATTCATGTGTACTTCCTTGCTTATCATATATTAATATAAGTATTTAGTTACCTTGGTTTGGAGGTTAGGGTCACGAAGATTTTATTTTACCTTTCTACCCCTAAATGCATTATTAAACATTTTGTTATGGAAGGTGGTATTGTACCCTTAAAGAGGTTCCCATTAGGTCTGACAAGGATTTATTAATAGCAACAAGCTTAGCTTGTTTTCACCCTCTTAGTTAAGGTGTTATTGACATATTTAAGACTTCTGATTCACCTTTATTTATTCTAATCTAGGTAATGTTGCTTAAGGTGTACCTCTTACTCCGTAAGGTAAATTAACCTCTTGGTTATGATCCTATTTCTTAGGTGTAGTAATTTACCATAAAATATTAATTTCACCGTTCTTTACTTTAGATTTCTTTCCTTTGAAATTGAACTTGATTTTCAAGTGTAATGTTCAAAATGTGTGCCCCTTATTTATTACTCCCAAAAATCAATTAAGCTAGATATATATCCTAGTGTGGCTATCAATAGCAAAGATCATATCCATTATTAAGTATAAACTAGATTAATATCACTCCTTGTTTGAGGCTAATTCCCTGGCTTGATTAGACCTCCATACCCTTAGCATATATTATAGACCCCATAAATTTGTAGTTATGGAATGCATTATTTTAGTTTAGATCTTTATTACATTACTTTCAAGTTTACTTCTCGTTATGAGATTTAGGAAAATACCAAGACAATTACTCATATTCAACATTCTTACTTAAGAGATGAGAATAACTTTTTTGCAAGTTAGACCATTTAAAAACACCATTTTAATTCATTTATGAACCAAACATCGTGTCTACAATTATCTTTTTAAGGTAGGGTTTTAAACAATTTCTTACATATGGCTCATACACCCTTTACGCGGTTAACCATTTACCCTTAATTTTAGATTGTATTACAAATTGATTTTGTCATTTAGGCATGCACTAGCTCATTTCATTTCTTACCTAGACTACTAACAAGTTTAAACCCCATAATGAAAATTAAAGATTGCTCAAGCCAATAATCATATTCCGGATTCCATCCTAAAAAGGTAAACTATTATATTACATGTTGCTCCTTTTAATTCTACTTTTATACATATTTTGTAACCATTCCTTTCCCATATATGACCTGAAAAGGATTGAGATTGATATTAAGAGTTTTGCACAATTTCATAACTTAGTCCATTCAGATTCATTCTTGAGGAAAGACATTAAGAGGAACCTTAGCTTCGTTAAGGAGCCATAACTAATATTTTAGGATTTTCCCTTAAATTTTCAGTCTCATTAATCACTTAGAATTATTTCCATTTACCCATATACAATCTTCACATTCATGACAACTTACTAGATAAGAGATACATTCTTAGCTTCATAACTGTAAATAATTGAAGTACTAAATAAACTATTGTATTATTTCCTATCTTATCACATTAATTACCTTTGTTTGTCAACCCACAACACGATCATTATTTACACATACACAAAACTTCCATAATATTTATACACAATCCAATCCTACATTTCATTAATACATATTTGACAAATTCCGTCCACTAAGGACTAATAAAAGGTACAAATTTCCAAGGCAAGTATAATTTACTATTAGTACAATTACAATTAGATCCAAGGTCCATACTAAAATATTCATTCAACGCCAACTTCCACAAGCTGGAGTGTAATGATCCAATCATCCATATTTAAAATGCAACACTATTTATTTTTTGGGGTGTCAGTTCAAATAACTTCCAAGAAATCAATCCACATGCCCAACTAAGTTTTGACAAATAAGAAGATTAGTCATCCTAGTTAGCTAACAAAACATTACAAAGATATTGCATCCGCAACAGTTAGGGAACAGGAATCTACCGTCAATCTATAGCTGGAGAAGGAAGAGGAGTAGGAAATATATGTGAAGCATTCCCAAAGTTCCATTTCACATACCTTCCATCCGCTTCCTCAATCGATAATCACGTGATGGGCGGGGGATCCTGGATCCCAAACTGTGTTGGATCCACCATCTTTGCACATATGACGCCACTCCAAATAATGAACAAAATTAAAACATACAAGGGAATTAAACCTATTTTACATCCAACCTTCATGCAATTTAATTCTCATGCCAAGAAAGTCAATCATTTTTTTAAAATCCAAAAATTGACTAAGTATAAAATTCTAAAAAAAATCGCTAGAGTTTCCCCTTGTATTTTCAACTTTCAAAATATTTCAAAAAACATTTTTAGCTACTATAATTCAAATAAAAAAATAAATGCTATAAATGAAAAGGCATGGATCAATTGATCTAGCCCTCTGAGTCAAAGGAGCTTGGGATAATAATAAAGAAAAATGAAAGGAACTAATAACATTAAGAATCCTTTCCTAGCAGAATTTCAGCATTCTATTTTTTTTAATTTCAATATCATATTTCAAAGCATCCCTACATAAAGGGTTAAGCATCTCTACTACATTCAAGAAATCAGATTTTAACTCATTTATTTTCTATGAATAACATTCATCCTTTATTTCATAAATTGAAATGAAAGTATACATGTCACTAATGTTTCTCCTTTTCGTTTTTCTTTCAAAGAATAAGTGCCAACCAGCTAAATCAATGTTGTAACTATATTTAGCACCAGTTAATCACACAAATGATAAACATGTCCATACGTTTAGTTAAAGGAAGGAAAGATCAAATGCTCATAAACCAATTTCCTCTACTATATTCACAACTCATTTCAACAAGCCATTAATTTCAGCTTTAAACACAACCATACTTTCAAGGAAAGAAATGAAAACTAAAACTCACAATTTCCAAATCATATCTTGAAGCCAAAGCGGCCATACATTTCCAGGAAAGAATAAAAGGTCCAACTTCACAATAAAATCACACAACCCTATAGCCATATAATGTATTACTTACAAAACCTTGTGGTTGTATGTATTCACAACCCCATGAAAATTAGAGAGTAAATCAACTCAAGATATTAACCGTTTCTGGCTATTTTCCAAATATGCATCACAGACAATAATTACTTATTGAAACTTCAATTGAAAAGCACAAAGTTGATTTGCACAAGTAACTAGTAAAATCCATAAAAACCAGAGAAGAATACATAATCCACAAAAGACAACAATATTTTTATAAATCAAAAAATAGGAGAATAGCAAAGAAACCCTTTCCTGGTAAAATCGATTTCCTTTTGTTTAATTTGCATTCAAATACCAGCTGAAAGCCTTATTCGATTTGTTCTGCTTGCTTAAGCTCCAGCTTCTCCAAAACCAACCACACTTCCACAATGCACTCTTCAATTAAAATAAAAGGATTCTAAATAAAAAAGCCTCCACCCTCACATACAAGTAAATTTTTTGCAGAGTATCTCCAAGATGGGAGATCTCTCACAAAGTCGAATGCTAAATAAACTCCCAATTCCATATTTTTCTTCTTTTCCCACAAATCCCCAAAAAACCTAATTCCCCATTCTCTTCATTTTCCAAGTGGACAATTTTGATGCCTTAAGCCAATGTGGAAGGGAAGTATTTCTCAAAGTCAACCAAAATAATCAACCAAATAATTCCCAACCCTTTTATCCACGTTAGTGCCCACTTATGAACATATCAATTATTTGCAAAATTTAATCATTTCCATATTATGGAATTTCCCTTTTTTAAAAGACTTTAAACAAAATAATCACCCAAGAATATACATGTCATCATGGTGTTCCATCACCATGTTTTGATTTTTCTTTAAATTAGATAAAATTAAAACAACATTTTTTTATGACTCAAAGCGCGCAACAAGATGTCCCCGTAATTTAATAACAATAGTCTTAAAGTTGCGCTACACAATAATGTCATAAAACCATTCACCCATGATTATTAGCCTTAGGGATTTTCCACCATATCCACTTAAAATGCTTTCTGTGGTTGAAAAGTAAAAAACACAGCGACAAGTTCGGAACTGTAAACAAGGTTCCATAATAAAACATATTGTACTAAATTATACCAACTGGTGGTATTTAGTTGTCTAAGTACTTAATTGATAACTAATACTGTTTTTCATATTATTAATCAAATAAACATCCTTTACTATGTTTTTTTATTAGATTAATTAAATTTCTGCAAGGAAATGATTAAAAAATAGTAGGATGTTACATTCTTCCCTACTAAAATGATTCATCGTCCATGATAAATTAAGTACTACTTTAACATAACCAAAAAAAGGTAATCAGTTGAAAATTTTATGAAATAGACCATAATTTACTATCCCAAATTTCAAAATCCAACTTTACTAAAAGTAACATCATGGTTGAAACGGTCTTATAAACTGCAAAATATCAAATTTTTACCAGCTTCCACGTTGATAATCCAGGATCATTCAAACTATCACAAAGTAAAAACTAGTACCTTTGCAAATTAAATAGTTTCATCACAAATTTCTAAACAAATAAATGTGGAAGAGAAGATTTAAATTCTTTCCAATTCTCCCAAGTTGCGTTGTTTTCAGAATATTCGACCTTGCATTTCAAGATTCCTCTATTTCTCAGCTGCAGTTTATGTTTTTTCAACCTCATGATTACCTACAACTATGTGAATTATTTGGTCAACATTCTTCTATTGTTAGAACCTAGCTCCTTGTTTCTTTTATGGGCACCATTTTGCATAGTGCAAACCCACATAATTGAAACAACCACCTACCAACCCTTTATTTTTAGTTTTCTATGAGTTATTTGCATCCTTAAACTGCCCTAAATTTTTGTTTACAACAGTTTTATTTTTTGCATTCCTTTGGACAGACCTAGACTCACTACCCTTTCTCTTTACCCATGGCTTGTTAAAAAAATTAGTTGAAGGAGTGTTGATAAATTCCTTTTGTTTTCCCTTCTATTGGAAGCGATATTTCAGTTTTTTCTCTTGCCTGATATTCTTCTCAAATATAATGCAAGTTTTCCTAGTTTCAATATCCTTGCACAACTTTATTTTTGCCTACCCGTGGGTGGTACTACAATACATAAACACTTGCAAGAACAACAACACATTCAAAATCCTTGGTGTGGTAAATACTTCTCTAGGTTCATCCATTGATTATGATATTCTTATAATTCATCCTATACCTTAACAAGTCTTTAAAACTTAGTAACTCACTTTTGTTGTCTTAAATTAACCTTTACAAGACTACAGACCTAAGTTAGGTATGCTTTTCTTTTGCTCCTTCATTACCGCTCTAGAGGTCTTAGAAACTTACACACAAATCAATACATATAATTTTCAACCTGTAGACTCTATATCATCAAGGAATGGGAGATAAAACTAGAGATTAGTTAAATATTAAATTGAAATGGTCTCTTCCAGCCTAGAACCGGAAATAAAAATTTCTCCTGCTTAATTCACCCTAAAATCCATACCACACAATTCAAATCTCATGTGTTTTAAAAGAATCATATGTCTCAAAGATCAATAAATATTCATATTAAGGGATCATTCAATACAGATGGTCTGATTTGTTGCTTTTCAATCTAGCTTACAGACCCTTGAGCCTCTCGGAATATTTCCATGTATCCTTCTTCCTAAAATTCAATGGTGTGGAGGGGATGATGCTCTTGTGATGCAAATTTATTTTAAGTTAACCTATCACATCCAAGATTTATAACAAAAACAACAATAACACAAACTTGCCTTTTTACCTCTGCCACGAGAATCCGCTTCTCAAGCCTAGAATAGTCCTAAAACATGAAAAATTGATTATTGGGGGTATTTCCTAAGTTTTGAGCTTTAGTATCATTCCTAAAATGTCATTTGAATGTAGTATAAACTTTTAAAGTGATTGCAAACAATGAATAACTTCAACTTCTATCAAACTACTCAAAGCTGCCTTATAAGCCTTCTCAAGAAGAATGTCATTCGTGAGTTCATGTTGGGAATAATATAGAGAGAACCCAAATAAGGTGAGACAATTTTCATACATCCTTTAGGCTCCTCATGATTTGTAAAAAATTACGTGATTCAATTCACAATTCAAGTCTCTTCACAATCACCATGCTCCTTAAACTAGCTTCTTCTAGGCCTTCTCAAGAACCCAAAACTAAAAATTGACCATTTATTTCTCCCACGTGTGAATTTAATGAAAAAAAATTATACACATTTTATTATGGGTATAAATTTTGTACAGTTCCAATTTTAGAGTAACCCACTTGATAAAACTCAAATTATGATTTTTTTAGATATTTGTCCAAGTAGGGACAGACAAAGAGCAACAAGAAATCTGATTGCTATATATTTTCTAGGTCTTAGTATTATGAACCCAAATTTTTATGTAAGTTCTGTAATAACACTTAGAACCTATATACAAAATTTCAAGTCCTAAATATTTCCCAATCTCTTGAAATTCATGTTTTTATCAATCATATTTATGTGCTCCTACTATAGCCCTATAAAAGGGGAAAAATGCATTTTAAAGAGTTTCACTCAACGTTAAGCCATTAAAAATTTAGAAAAATGTCTATGAAAAAATTATTCACCTACAATAATGAACTCAATTTTTTTGGTAGCCTTATTAACTATGTGCAAAATATAAAAATACAGCCATACAAAGTTCAAGAGATACCATACACAATCTAGATTTTGATTTTGGCACACCTTCCTTACATAGAAACTCTAGGTGGGGTATTAAACCATTGAGTTAGTTAAAAACATGCTTAATACACATTACATAATTACAAGGAAAATTTTTTAATTGTGTTCTTACAAAATGAACAAAGTTCCTTCTTCAAAAGCTTTCTTTTCTTGACTGATTTCCTCTCATCTACAGTCCCTCCTTTTAATGAAACATGGTATATCCCTGAATATTTTTTTTTCTTTTCTCCCATAGATAATACTTTCATATCCCTCTCATGCTTCTAAAAAACTCTCCTATTTTCGAATCCACACTCTAAAAACTAACTTTTCTTAGTTATAGCCTTAACTAGGCTTTATAAACTACTAACTCACTTGAGTTAAGAGACCACCATGGAGTTAGTACAAGAGTTTATGATCCCAAGGAGGAACAAATACATTATTTGAATACTTATAAGACATCCTAGACCCCACCAAAACACCAATAAGAACAAATTTGACAAAAGGGGTAAAATCCTTCCTGAGAAAATTCAAAAACATGTTTTGGAAGGAAAACTCATATAGCTCAAAGTTCAAATTTTAAAGACTTCAATGACTCCAAACCACACCTATAAACCTATATTTACCTTAAAACATGAAGGAAGATAGATTCAGTCTTTGTTATATTTTCCAAGTGATTCTCCTGCATCATCTTGCTTTACTTGTACTCTTTTCGAGTCAATGTTTATTATAGATTTAATTCCAGCCTAACTGGCCTTCCAAATTACTACTGCCATAGAAGATAGTTCTCTACTATCTATTTCATCTACCCTATGTGGGTGTTCTTCCATATTGGATTTAAGTTCCAAATATTTCATCAAGACAATTCAATCAATCGAGTAAGCCTTTGTTGATTGTTATCATTCAGCTTAAATTGTTTGACTTAGATGATCCTGCTCACACTTACCAGTTGATCCACGCATCCTTCTAGTTTAGTGTGTCAAAAAGGACTGTTAAAGTATTATCTAAACTATTTACCACCAAACATGAGGTATATTTTGGTATATTTCATTTTCCATGGTATATCTTTCTCTCATCCATTATATTTTGTTCATAAAATATGAATTTATTAAGCGTAAGGACCCAATAATTCCAAGAGCTGCAACCTTCAACTCTGATACCAAATGTAATAACCTAAAATTTGATACTCAATTTAGAAGGATTTTTTTTAAACCGACAGACCTTCCTTTGCATATATAATTCAAGTAGCTAGTTAAGCTAATTAATGCAATAAGTCTTGTTATCTTAACAACAAACAAATATTCCCTTGCATAATTAAATCATATAACTAGATAAGGCTAGCTTATGCAACATGTAATAATTAATTAATCCATCCTATAATAATGTTATAAACCTTGTGCAACTATAAGGGTTAATATATCCCTGATCTCCACAATCACCCTTAACATTCACTAGAATGTTCTTACTTAGCCTCGCTTGGTTTTACCGCTCTGCGGTAGTGAGAACATGTGATTTACCCTCTAGTGTCTACCTAGAGTTTCAATTAGTAAATTCCATCTTGCATCCTACACTTCAGGATTTGAGGAATAACGGTGATTAGACAATGTACCCAGCAAGCACATTACCTTGACCAAAGTTTCTAGTTGTTCTATGTATGCTTAGTATAGACAAGAGCACAACCCATCTAAACTTGTCTTCCCATCACCTCACTAATGCCTCATCATAGTTATCTAGATTTATTAGGCTTAATTAAATGAACCTACTATGACTCGCTTAGCTCATAACAAGTTCGTTCACACAAGCTCAAGGTCCCCCCAATGCCTGTTGTTGGTTACCTACGGGAGGCATATCTACTGCTAATGCGTTCCATATTAAGCAGTCGATGGGCTACTCGTAGGTAGCCTACATCGTGCATTGGTACAAGAGTTCCTAATAGCATTGCAATCATTCATGTATACTTCCTTGATTATCGGATATTAATATAAGTATTTAGTTACCTTGGTTTGGAGGTTAGGGTCACAAAGTGTTTATTTTACCTTGCTTCCCCTAAATGCATTATTAAACATTTGGTTATGAAATTTGGTATTATACCATTAAATAGGTTCCCATTAGGTCCAACAAGGATTAATTAATCGTAGCAATCTTAACTTTTTGTACCCTCCTAGTTAAGGCATTATTGACATCTTTAAGATTGCACATTCACCTTTATTTATTCTAGGCTAGGTAATGTCATTTAAGGTGTACCTTTTACTCTGTAAAGTAAATTAACCTCTTGGTTATGATCCTATTTCTTAGTTGTATTAGTTTACCATAAAATATTAAGTTCACTGTTCTTTACTTTAGAGTTATTTCCTTTAAAATTGAACTTGACTTTCAACTATAATGTTCAAGATATTTATCATTCACAAATATCAATTGAGACATATTTATATCTTGACATGGCTATCAATAGAAAATATCATAGCCATTATCAATTATGAACTAAATTAATATCACTCCTTGTTTGAGGTTAATTCCCTAGCTTGATTAGACCTCTATACCCTTAGCATATATTATAGACCCAATAAATTTACAGTTTTGGAACGCACTATTTCAGTTTATATCTTGATTACATTACTTTCAAATTTACTTCTCGTTATGAGATTTATCATTATGAGATTTAGGAAAATACCAAGATAATTACTCATATTCAACATGCTTACTTAAGTGACAAGAATAATATTTTTGCAAGTTAGACCATTTAAAAATAGCCTTTTTATTCATTTGTGAACCAAACATTGTGTCTGCATTATATTGGTAAGGTAGGAGTTTTAAACAATTTCTTACATGTGGCTCATACACCCTTTACATGGTTAACCATTTACCCTTAAGTTTAGATTATAGTACCAATTAATTTTTTCATTTAGGCATGCACTAGCTCATTTCATTTCTTTCCTAGACTACTAACAAGTTTAAATCTTGTAATGAAAGTTAGGGATTGCTCAAGCCAAAAATCATATTTTGCATTCCATCTTGTAAAGGTAAACTATTATATTACTTGTTACTCCTTTTAATTCTGATTTTATACACATTTTGGAACCATTCCTTGCCCATATATAACATGAAAAGGATTTAGATTTATATTATGAATTTTGCACAATTTAGTAACTTAACCCATTCAGATTCATTCGTGAGGAAAGACATTAAGAGGAACCTTAGATTCGTTAAGGAGGCATAACTAATATTTTAAGATTTTCCCTTAAATTTTTAGTCTCTTTAATCACTTAGCATTCTTTCCATTTACCCATACACAATCTTCACATCCATAGCAACTTACTAGATAAGAGATACATTCTTAGCTTCATAACTGTAGTTAATTGAAGCACTAAATAAACTATTGTATGATTTCCTATCTTATCACAATAATTACCTTTTTTTTTTCCAGCCCAAAACACAATCATTATTTATACATACACAAAATTGCCATAATATTTATACACAATCCAACCCTACATTTCATTAATACATATATGATAAATTCCATCCACTAACGACTAATACAAGGTACAAATTTCCAAGGCAATTATAATTTATTATTAGTATAATTACAATTTTATCTAAGATCCATACTAAAATATTCATTCAATGCCAGCTTCCACAAGCTAGAGTGTAATGATCCAGTCATCCATATTTAACCTATGACATTGTTTAGTTTTTGGGGTGTCAATTCAAAGAACTGGAAAGAATTAAATCCACATGCTCAACTAATTTTTTACAAATAAGAAGATTATTCATCTTAGTTAGCTAACAAAACATTGCAAATATATTGCATCTGCAACAATTAGGGAACAAGAATATATCATCAATCCATAGATTGTGAAGGAAGAGGCGTAGGAAATATATGTGTAGAGTTCCCAGAGGAAAGTTTCGTGTACCTTCCTTTCACTTTCTCAATCGATAGCCATGCGATGGGTGGGGGATTTTGAATCCCGAACTATGTCAAATCCACTATCTTTACACACACGACACCACTCCAAACATTGAATAAAGCTAAAACATTCAAGGGAATTAAACCTAATTTACATAACACCTTCATGTAGTTTAATTCTCATGCCAAGAAAGTCAATTATTTATTTAAAATCCAAAAATTGACTAAGTATAAAATTCTAGAAAATTTTTGCCAGAGTTTCCCCTTGTATTTTCCACTTTTAAAATATTTTAGAAATCATTATTAGCTAATATAATCCAAATAAAAAAATAAATTATATAAACAAAAATGCATATATCAAGTCATCCATCCCTCCGAGTCAAAGGATCTCAGGATAATAATAAATAAAAATGAAAGGAACTAATAACATTAAGAAGCCTTACCCAGCGGAATTTCAGTGTTCTATTTTTTTATTTCAATATCATTTTCCAAATCACCCCTACATAAAGGGTTAAGCATCTCTACTACATGTAAGAAAGCATATTCTAACTCATTTCTTTTCCATGACTAGCATTCACCCTTTATTCCATAGCTTCAAATTAAACTATACGCATCACTAATATTTCCCCTTTTGGTTTTTCTTTCAAAGAATAAGTACCAACCAACTAAATCAACGTTGTAACTATAGTTATCACTAGTCAATTACACAGATCAGAAATATCGCCATACATTTAGTTAAAGGAAAGATCAAATGCTCATAAACCAATTTCCTCTACCATCATCATAACTCATTTGAGCAAGCCATTAACTACAGATTTAAACATAACCATACTTTTAAGGAAAGAACTCAAAACTAAATCCCAAAATTTCCAGATCATATCTCCAAGCTAAATAGGTCATACATTTCTAGACAAGAATACAAGGTCTAACTTCATAATAAAATCACACAACCCTATGGTCGTACAATGTATTACTTACAAAACCCTATGGCCATATGTACTCACAAAACCATGAAACTTAGATAGTAAATCAACTCATTACAAGAGTCCAAGCATGGTGGATTGGGAAAAACATTCTTTTATTTTATTTTTCTATAATTCTAATTATATATGCTTTTTATTTTCCACGCATACACACCTCGAAACTAATTCTATGCTTGGCCATTCGAGTTTTCTGCAAGAGGACAATATATTAATTATTTCCGGCTATTTTCCAAATAAGCATCGCACATAATAATTTCTTATTGAAACTTTAGTTGAAAACCACAAATTCGATTTGTACAAGTAACTAGTAAAACCCATATTAGCCAACACGTTTTAATACAAATATTTCAAGCTCAGAATAAGGTTTCATCATTTATTTTTCCAAAAACTAGAGAAGAATGTAGAATCCACAAAAGAAAACAATCTTTTTCTAAATAAAAAACTAGGAGAACAATAGATAAACCCTTACATAGTAAAATCGATTTCCTTTTGTTGAATTTTCCTACAAATACCAGCTGAAAATGCTAGTCAATTTGTTCTGGGTGCTTAAGCTCCAGATTCTCCAAAACCAACCACACTTCCACAATGCACTCCTCAATTAAAATAAAAGGGTTCTGAATAAAAATGCCTCCACTCTCACATATAGGAAAAATTTCTATAGAGTGTCTCCAAGATGGGAGCTCTCTCACAAATTCGATTGCCAAATAAATTCCCCATTCCATATTTTTCTTCTTTTCCCACAAATCCCTAAAAAAACCTAATTCCTCAATCTCTTCATTTTCCAAGTTGACGACTTGCCTTAAGCCAACATGGGAGAGAAGCATTTCTCCAAGTCAACCAAAATAATCAACCAAATAATTCCCAACCCTTTTATCCACGTGAGTGCCCACTTATTAACTTATCAATTATTTGTAAAAATTTATCATTGACATATTATGGCATTTCCCATTTTAATAATCAACCAAATAATCACCCCATAATATACATGTCATCATGGTGTTCCATCACCATGTTTTAATTTTTTTTGAAAACAGATAACATTAAAACAACATTGTTTTACAACTCAAAGGGCGTGGCAAGATGCCCCCACAATTTAATAACAATAGTATTAAATTTGTGCTACACAATAATTTCATAAAAACATTCACCCAGGTTTATTAGCCTTAGGGATCTTCCACCATATCCACTTCAAATGCTTTCCATAGTCAAAAAGTAACAAACACAGCGACATGATCGGAACCATAAACAAGGTTCCGTAATAAAACATATTGCGTTAAATTATACCAACCGGTGGTATTTAGTTGTCTAAGTACTTAATTTATAATTAAGTACTTAGATAACTAAGTATCGTCTATCGTATTATTAATCGAATAAACATCATTATTAGATTAATTAAATTGCCACAAGGAAATGATTAAAAAATAAAAGGATGTTATAATAACAAACTGTAATTCCAAAAATGTGAATAAAGGGAAGAGTTGCAGGTTTTGGATTCCTCCACAATCTACCAATTCCTAGGGAATTGTATTTTTTTAATTTTATTAAAACTAAAAGTACCACAATGGCTCTTAAACCCAAAACCCCCTTTGATAAACTTTACATGCAATTCAAATTTACCTACCTTAGCTTTTTCCATATAGTCTGTGACCAAATAAAACATTAAACAATATCAATTACCTTATATGCCTTGTGGTCTATGACCATTTTAATAAAATTTAAACACTAAAAATTACCTTTCCAAATGGTCTAAGACCATTTTCCATTGTCAATAATGCTAAGGAAGGGGTCGATGACCATTTTTCAATATTAACCAATAAACAATGCAATGTTGTCTAAGACTAAAAATACCCCATAATTTTGGTGGATTAATCACCTACCTCATTCCCTTGTAGACTAAAAACACCCTAATCATTTTGGTGGATTAAATTACCACATGGAAAATGTAGTAATAAATAATGCAGTTAGGGCACAATACAAATGCACATATTTGTGAAAAATTCCACTTAATTACTTTATGCTCAATTAATCCCATAATTATATATTTTTAATTCATGATTAATTCAAATCAATAGTAATGCCATCATTCCCTAATCAAGTAAATCAAATAAGGTTGTAATTTAATTTATTATAGGTGTGGTGTTTGAAGAGAATGGATCTGATAAACTAGTAAACAAGAAGCTATATTGAATAGAATATTCAAGATAATCAAAGAAAATAAATGACAAAACACAAGATTTAACCTAGGAAACCCTTTCGGGAAAAAAACCCAGCACAGTAACTTCTCTCTCTTATTGCATTAACTTATCCATTTACAATACAATAATGTACTTCCAAGTTCTAATTTACCCTACTACATCTCCAGCTATTTGTAATCAAATTAGTAGGAAACCGTCAAAGTAGATTTACAATATAACGGATACTAAAAGCATGGGCTAATAAACACCCATAATGGTTCCCCATAATTCATGGATTATGACACCATCCATAAATACATATAGATAAAAATAGCATATCTATACTCCTAGAAAAATAGGGATTCCAAAAAACATTCTCGTGGAAGAGGTGTACAGTACTCGTGGGTATACATTATACAAAATATACAACACATTCTAACAATGTTCCCCTTATAACCTACATTCCCACATAATAATGTCATAATTGATGGAGAGTCCACTATCCATGCCTTATTTTTCTAACATTGTTATTTCTTCTCCTAAACTGGAAGTCCTCAAGGAATGTAACTTCCTTATACTAAATTACCAAGAGTAGGTCAAATCATTTTTATTTTCATACAAATTAAACACATGACATCATATAAAATAACATCAAAAAAATTAACACAACATGGTATGATGTTAACACAATATGACGGGGCACTACTACATATAGTGTTAAAAACGTCAAAAATGGGATTGACTTCACGTTGATTCGTGAGTGGTATTTTTATTTAAAAAATTAAAGGTATATTTGAATTTTGATGAAATAATAGTGCCACAAATGTGATGCAATTAACATCATATTTGCACCACGTTACTTTAAATTATGGTGTCCCACATTACCTAATTAATCCCAAGTGAATGTCATTTTCACTACTCCTCTCATTTTCACTCTTGTGAAGGAGGAGCCCAGAAAAAAATTTTCCCATGTAAAAATAAGGGTAAGTTCACGAAAATGGGGGGCCAAAAAGTGGACAAAAGCTCGAAATTAGGTAAAACACTTACACATTTTTGGAGGGGGGAGAGGGCTTATTACTAAAATAAATGTTAAGTATAAGAAATTAAAAAAGTATAAAGTATAAAGAAATAATAAAAGAAATATTATACTTTAAATTTATTTAGTGAATATAAGAAATTAGGGTTACTCTACACTGATGGAACTGGTCCTATAGCTCTAACAATTATAATCTAGAAGATAGTTTTCAAAATCTAATTAGTCAGTACTTACTCATGTTCAGGATTTCAATAAGTACCTAAAGCTTTCAAGGCATATATATTGTAATCAGTCTTTGTTTTGGGAAACATATATTCATTTTGTAGGTTTTGAGACCTTATCGATTGGTTGCTAACATTTATAGGAGTTTTGGATACGTCAAAATTAAATTTTACAAACTACACAACACCCAAAGATAATGATACGTGTTTGAGTATATAGACTCATGATTTTCCCCATGAGTGTGGAGTTGAAGCCTTAAATTCATCTTGGAATAAGGGTAGCATCGTATTAGGGATGATTACATACTTTAAAATCCTAGAACTATCTAATTAAATATATGAATAGGTCAAGAATGTGAAATGGAACTTCCTCACCACACTAATCCATGAATTCACCTTAGGAGGGAGCCCTAGATATTTTTCCATATGAGACGAGGTTATTGATGATAAATAATATAGGGAGCTCACACTATATCTATATACATTGATTCTTACCCCATATCTATAGTATTAAGGATGGGGGTGGGGAATAATGAGTAAATATAGGGGTGCATACATCTAGGGCTAAACACTAGATAGAGAGAAGGGTGTGGGAGTTCCAAATGAATATATAAAATGCATAACCACCCTCCCTCTGTTCTTTCAATTGATCATAGGTACATTAGGGATAAAAAGTTATGAATCCTAAGAGATTTTATCAATGGAGGTTTTTTGCACCATATGAGGAGAGGAAGGGAATGAGGATTGGTGCTATATAAATTGGTTCACTATCTTATCCATATAGAGATATGAGCTCTACCATTGCTTGGAATTTGTACCAAGTATGAAATTCGATCCACAATTCACTTTAGTGACCATGAATCAATTTTATGATGGTTGTATGTTTCTTACTGAAATAAGTAAAAGGAACAATAATCAGATCATAAAATCCAATAACTCCTATGCTAATCAACCACGATCAATAATATGAAAGCAATTCACCAAAATAACTTTACA